>OX243939.1:10402500-10410000 GCA_945859725.1 Drepana falcataria
TAGGTTTATTGTTATATATTTGTGTTTACTCTATTATAAATGTTTTATTGTTTGATCAGTGAGAATAAATGATGTAATACGCGGATCCTGTTGTGTTTTTATTGCTGGCAGTAATTAATGCCCCGACGAGAGGTTTGGTCAGCCTTCTGCCAGTGCGGACACTTTTTGCTGTAAGCCTGGTGGTTTTTTATTTCGTCATCTTCGTATTTGCAGTTTATGCAGATTGGCTCCTGTTCTATGTTGGGGCACTCACGGGTGTCGTGATGCATCGTGCAGTAGCCACATGTTATTTCATTAGAGCAATCTTGTGCTCTGTGCCCAAATACGTAGCATCTGTAACATTGCAGTAGTGGCGATTGGTCTATTACTGGTACGACCTGGTACCCCACTCGTATGCGAGTGTCTACCAGGGCGCTCCAGACTCCTGGGGTCACCTGCATTATTACGTTGCACACACTGTTTTTGTTCGCCTTGGTTCTCCGCTGGACTGTATATTTCTCTTCTTGGATGTTTAGATGTGCTACTTGGGGTCTATTCTGCATGTAAATAGCCTCTTCTATTTGTGCGTTGCTCATATCCTGAGCGACGCCAATTAATCGTAGGAGAGGGTATCTGACAGCTGGTTCCCCGACTTTCAACTGTTTATTTTTCTCCTTGAGAGCTTTTTTCACTGTTTCGCGGCCGCTATGGTCATCGCAGGACACTATCACTTTGCCATCTTTAGTAGGTCTGATATTTTTTATTCCCACTCCGAGGCTGATCACATCGACGCTGGTTTTAACGGTTTGGATGATGTCGGTGCTGGTTTGTGTGGGGTCTGTTGACTGTATCAGTATGGGAAAATTGGGTCTAGGTATGGGTTTGTTATTAGTCACAGCTGCTGCGTAGGTCAACTGTGAGTTGGTCGCGTTGGTTGGCTGCGGTATGTTTTGGAGGCCAGTAACAACCTCCTTGATGTCCTCGGTGTCCTTCTTAATTTTATTCAGCTCGCTCCTGATGGCCGCTATCACCTCGACTTTTATGTCGACCTCACTGTTCCTCTGTGGAGAGGGTGGGACGACGACTGGAGGCGTAGGTGGTGCAGCCACCAGGGACGGTATGGAACTGACTAGATCTTTGATTTCCAGCGCCGCGGCTACTATGAGGCTTTTATTGCCACTGGTGACACTCTTGCCTTCTTGGACTGCAGATGTTATGCTGTCCGCAAGATGGTTCAGCAGCGCGACGCAGGAGTTAATGTTGCATGCATCAAAGTCCGGGCTACGAAAGACGATAGGTATTTTTTGCTTCGCTTTTTTGGGAGCAGTCTTGGCCTTGGTCTTCATAATGGAGGGTCCGGGTTGTGGAGAGCCTTCGACGGTGTCGTGGAACTCGTCCACGCCACTTGATCTACGACTCATGCTGTAAATTTACTAAAAACTCGAGAGAAACGATGAAAAACGAGCGGAAAAAAGAGCAAAATTTGGAAAAATGCCTACCAAAAATTGGTAGGCAGGGATGGATTTTTTCCGACGACTGTGTTGGATAGGCAATACACCGAGGATTCCAAAGAGGTATCGCTTGTATTTTTACGACGCAGGATAACGAAGATATAGCGGAATTACTGTAAAACGGGATTTTTGGAGAATGCAGCTGGCCGACAGAAAAATAGGGCGGGTGGGTGGGTCTTTATGTTGAAATTTTTGAGATATAAATTTGAAATTTTACAGGAATACGAGGGGGAGGTAGCAGAAGGGGATGGCAAGGTAATCTGGTGAGTATGTAGCAGAATTACGATTTTATGAATTTTAAACGAAAATTTGTAATAAAAATTTGCAAATATTTTATGTTTTCAGGTGAATTTTTCAGGATACAGAGGGAATATGGCAAAACGATCTTCGACACACTATTATAGACGACGAGCACTATTCAGAGAGGTACGACACTTGTACGACACTTGTATTTTTATATATCACTGTGGTAAAATGTATGGGCGAAATCACTTACCAAGTAACCTCGGTTCGGTGTATAGAATTGAAGAAAAACTTGAATAACTTTATGAATTTTTGAGATATAAATTTGAAATTTTACAGGAATACGAGGGGGAGGTAGCAGAAGGGGATGGCAAGGTAATCTGGTGAGTATGTAGCAGAATTACGATTTTATGAATTTTAAACGAAAATTTGTAATAAAAATTTGCAAATATTTTATGTTTTCAGGTGAATTTTTCAGGATACAGAGGGAATATGGCAAAACGATCTTCGACACACTATTATAGACGACGAGCACTATTCAGAGAGGTACGACACTTGTACGACACTTGTATTTTTATATATCACTGTGGTAAAATGTATGGGCGAAATCACTTACCAAGTAACCTCGGTTCGGTGTATAGAATTGAAGAAAAACTTGAATAACTTTATGAATTTTTGAGATATAAATTTGAAATTTTACAGGAATACGAGGGGGAGGTAGCAGAAGGGGATGGCAAGGTAATCTGGTGAGTATGTAGCAGAATTACGATTTTATGAATTTTAAACGAAAATTTGTAATAAAAATTTGCAAATATTTTATGTTTTCAGGTGAATTTTTCAGGATACAGAGGGAATATGGCAAAACGATCTTCGACACACTATTATAGACGACGAGCACTATTCAGAGAGGTACGACACTTGTACGACACTTGTATTTTTATATATCACTGTGGTGGTTAGGTTAGGTTAGGTTAGGTTAGGTTAGGTTAGGTTAGGTTAGGTTAGGTTAGGTTAGGTTAGGTTAGGTTAGGTTAGGTTAGGTTAGGTTAGGTTAGGTTAGGTTAGGTTAGGTTAGGTTAGGTTAGGTTTTTTTTTTTTTTTTTTTTTAAATTTTGGCATGTTGTCCCTCTGGCATGGTGGCCAGAGTCCTTTTTTAACATTTTTTTTTTTAAAATTTTTTGCCATTTATTTGGGGTGTTTTTGTTAAAGTTAATCTTTTTTCTTTTTTGCAATTTCTTTTTCTCTTTTTTCCCCTTTTTTTTTTTTTTTTCTCTTTTTTTTTTTTTTTTACAATATTATACAATTTTATACAATTATTTTTTTTTTTACAATAGTTCCTAATGCTTTTACAATAATTTCTAATAGTTTTGCAATAATTTCTAATACTTTAACATTGATTTTACATTAAATATTTGACACATACACTATTCTATATATAAATGTCTATAACCAACATTACTTTTAACCCCTAAAATTGACCGCAAGGTGAACATCCTTCCTCTCTCAAAGAGGGCTCCGGGCACACGACCTTCCACTGCAGAGTTCTGCCTGGGCCCCGCAAATGGTGCTTCATAATACATTATGCTGCTGCCATTTACGGGTCCCGCTTCTGTCTGCAGTAGAAGGCTTTGCACCCTTACGCCCCCGAGCATCACTCGTCCGGTTGGTGTCCGGTTCCCTTGACCTCCACGGCACGACGGTTTTCTGCGATTTAAGGTGGGCCGGTTTCGCATGAAACCGACACCAACTTTTGCCACCGGGCTTGTGCCGCTTTGGTCAGATATCCCGAGACATCCCTGACGTTCCGGAACGAGTGGTTCCCTGGGGTGCGACTCCGAGTACTGTCGCCGGTGCGGCGCCTCAAGACCGCCGGCCATCATGTCCACTTGACGATCGGCCCTATGACTCCACGTGGTGCCCTTAGCAGTACGCTATGCTGGCCCGAGCCAATGCGTCCCACTTCCGCCTCACTGGACAGTCTGCACTGAACGCGTTGTGGTCAGTCCTGTCCAGCTTGGCCGCGCTGCAGTTGCAGCACGCTGGGGGCGCATTGGCGAGCCAGCTAGTGCACTCGGGCTTCATGTGGGGCCCCCCGCAGTGGCTACACTTGACGACGGATTCCTCACAGAACCGCCGCCCGTGCCCGTAGCCGAGGCAGAGGGAGCACTGGACGAGTGGCGAGTAATCCGCCACCCGGACCCTCTGCAGGTCTATGTGCACCGCCTCCGCCTCGACCACTCTCCGCCACAGTTGGGGGGACACCCGCATTACCACGTGGCCGGCGTGGGGGTTCCTGGCTTTCCTCCGAAAGCGGACCTCCAGCCGGACGTCCTCTTTGCCGAGGCCATCGAAAAGTTCCCGATTCTGACGCCGAAGGGCGCCGACTATGTCGTCGTCGCTGTTGTAGGACAGCACGTCCTTCAGTATCAGAAGCGGGTCCTTGTTTCGTATGTCCTCGACAAGGAGCCGATCGCCTGCCGTCTTGAGACGCTCCTTCACCTTTCTGCGTTCTTCTTCGGAGCCGCATCCCAGTATCACCTTGCGGTCCCTGGCTTTACGGACTCGGTCCACCCTGACCCAGCCCTCCTTGGCGTCTATCGCCTCTCTAACTTGCTTGAGGACCTCCTCACTCGTGTCCATGTCGTCCCTGGAGGTGACGACTACGGAGTGCAGCGTGGCCTGCTGCGGGACGACGACCTTCTTGGGGCCCGCTGCTGCTACACCCGCGTAAGACGCCCTCTCCAAGGACGACATGGCCACGGTTTGTTTGTCCATAGAATCCTGGAGCACGGCCATCCTCTCGTTCGACTCCTTCAACAGTGCACCGTGCTCCAGGATCCTCCTGGCGAGGTCCTCCTGAGCCTTCCGCGACTCCGCACCTGCTCCGCAGCCACACTCCTTGGGGGTTGAAGGAGGGGGAGGAAGAGAGGCCACCACCGTAACCTCCTTCCTCTCTTCGTCCCTCTCCTCCTTTCCTGCTGCCGCCTCTGCCTCCTTCACTAATTGATAAAGGCGATCCAACGCCTGAATAACTCCCGCCTTTATATCTGTCTTCAGATTGCGGGAGTTACTCAGGTGGAGTTTCGCCTTATTTAGACAGGCTCTCGCCTCCGCCACCCTGCTGGCGTACACTGGCCTCTCCGGCGAGCTCTCCGTCACCGCTGCCGAGGCGGCACTAGCCGCCTTCGGCTTCGGCTTCGGAGGGCCCGTCGGAGCGACCACCGGGGCTGGGGTCGGGGATGTCGGGTTCTTGTCCACCATTCCCGACTCCCATTCCCCGATGCTGCGTCGCACCAGCGAGGTCTTGGAGGTACCCGCCTTTGCGGCCTTCTCCGGGGTTCTTGGGAGCTCCGTGCTCCTACGGGGGGCTTTAGCGGGGGTGCGGAAGCCAAACATTTTTATAATTTGAAAGGGGACAACACGAACGAAACACTAACCAAAATATAATCAAATTAAAAGCCAGCAGTTGTAAAGACTGCTGGGGTGTAAATACAATGTCAATAATTATATACAATAGAATTGTCACTAAATAAGGTTGAGTGCCCAATAGGACACTCAGGTCCAAAAATCAGTATAAATAATTTAAATAATTTATATTGGTCAGTAAATTTATGCTAAGATTTAGGGCCCAATAAGGCCCTAGTCCTTATATCTAGTGCCTTAAAATGGCGGAGTCGTATAATATGTCAAGTAAAAATAAAAAAAAAAATAATAAAAAATAATAATAATAATAATAATAATTATTATTATTATTATTTGTAATCTAAATAAAACTAGGTGTAGCGCCCGCTCCTACGCCCAAAACCCCGAGTCGCAAGGCCTAGTGGTTCCAGAGATATCAAGCTTTTAAAATTACCGGAAGCTTTTCGGTAAAAGCCGGAAAATCTAAAATCGCCAATTTAGAAGTTACGGTACCCGAGTTTGGGCTCAAACCAATGAGCACCACTGGCTGAGTCCGAATCCGAGGTCTAATGTTGATATTTAATAATAATAAAAAATTTAATTTGAAAAACCCGAAAACTTGATAGCTCCTTCACCGCCAGCCAGATAATTCAATAATTGTCGTTGGCGGGGTCCTACACAGCCCCGACAGTTAGCCCAAAAAGATTTAAAAATTAATAAAAAATAATAATAATAATAATAATAATAAATAAAAAATTCTAAAATATGGGACTGTAGAGGGTGTGACGCCCTCACCGACGGTCAAAACCCCGGGTCGCTAGGCCGGGTGGTTCCGGAGATATTGAATTTAGAAGAAAACCGGAACTTTTAACGGTAAAAGCCGGAAAAGCTAAAATCGCCAAATGAAGAGCTAGAAGACCCGGATTTGGGCTCAATCCAAGGGGAACCCACTAGATGAGACCGAATCCGAGGTCAAATTTGGTAATTTAATAATAATTACAAAAAATTTTTTTGAAAATCGCGAAAAATCAATATCTTCGTAACCAGACGCCAGAAAAATTCGGAAAAAATATGAATATTATCGGAGAACGAAGCTCTACAAGTTAATGGAAGAAAAAAGAAAATTGAAAAGAAAATTATGAGTTTTCATATGTTTTCCGAAATTTTTTGTTTTTTACAAATATCTTAGTCAATTTTTGATGTAAAAATCTGGGAGTGGGCGCGTTGCGTTCCTCTCGGAAGCGCGCACCGAACTGTTGTTTTGGTTCTCCGATCGGTTAAGCGGTTACCGAAGATAACCGCCGGGAAGTTTGAAAATTAAAAAGTTAATATCTTCCAGGATAATGGTCGGAAAATTATGGAACTTTCGGGAAACCACTTGCCTGGTGAAGGTCTTGATCTGAGAGAAGTTTGAGCCCTCTGCCGCTGCTCCTTCTCTCTTTTCTCCAGCACGTGGTTTTGTTTTTGTGGTTAGGTTAGGTTAGGTTAGGTTAGGTTAGGTTAGGTTAGGTTAGGTTAGGTTAGGTTAGGTTAGGTTAGGTTAGGTTAGGTTAGGTTAGGTTAGGTTAGGTTAGGTTAGGTTAGGTTAGGTTAGGTTAGGTTAGGTTAGGTTAGGTTAGGTTAGGTTAGGTTAGGTTAGGTTAGGTTAGGTTAGGTTAGGTTAGGTTAGGTTAGGTTAGGTTAGGTTAGGTTAGGTTAGGTTAGGTTAGGTTAGGTTAGGTTAGGTTAGGTTAGGTTAGGTTAGGTTAGGTTAGGTTAGGTTAGGTTAGGTTAGGTTAGGTTAGGTTAGGTTAGGTTAGGTTAGGTTAGGTTAGGTTAGGTTAGGTTAGGTTAGGTTAGGTTAGGTTAGGTTAGGTTAGGTTAGGTTAGGTTAGGTTAGGTTAGGTTAGGTTAGGTTAGGTTAGGTTAGGTTAGGTTAGGTTAGGTTAGGTTAGGTTAGGTTAGGTTAGGTTAGGTTAGGTTAGGTTAGGTTAGGTTAGGTTAGGTTAGGTTAGGTTAGGTTAGGTTAGGTTAGGTTAGGTTAGGTTAGGTTAGGTTAGGTTAGGTTAGGTTAGGTTAGGTTAGGTTAGGTTAGGTTAGGTTAGGTTAGGTTAGGTTAGGTTAGGTTAGGTTAGGTTAGGTTAGGTTAGGTTAGGTTAGGTTAGGTTAGGTTAGGTTAGGTTAGGTTAGGTTAGGTTAGGTTAGGTTAGGTTAGGTTAGGTTAGGTTAGGTTAGGTTAGGTTAGGTTAGGTTAGGTTAGGTTAGGTTAGGTTAGGTTAGGTTAGGTTAGGTTAGGTTAGGTTAGGTTAGGTTAGGTTAGGTTAGGTTAGGTTAGGTTAGGTTAGGTTAGGTTAGGTTAGGTTAGGTTAGGTTAGGTTAGGTTAGG
>OX243939.1:10412500-10418867 GCA_945859725.1 Drepana falcataria
TTTTACTCTATTTTATCACTGTGATTGTTTAAATTTACTTTTTGATTACACTATTATTTATGTAGATTCCGCTGTGGGTTTTGCACTTGTATTCTGTTATTTATTTTATCTGTTGTTTGTTTGTTTTTATGTTGTTTTTATTATGTTGTTATTTTGTTACGTTTTGTTCTTGTATGTGTCTCTGAGGTTGTAATTATGTAGTGTCGTATTTGTGTCAGGGTTTATTTAGTATCTGATTTTTAACCTTTTCAGGATTTGCCTTGTGTTGGATGGAGTGAGTGGCTTATATGTAGTTGATTCCCACGCGAGAGAATCGATCCCACCGCTGCCACTCGGGACACTTTTGACTGTAGGCAGCGTGGCTTGCCTCTTTGTGCGCTTTAGTGCAGTTGCAGCAGGTGGGTTCTTTTTCGCGGTTGGGACACTCGCGTGAGTCATGCTGTTGGGCACAGTGTCCGCAGCAAACACTATTTGTGCAGTCTTGGGCTCTGTGCCCATAGTTGAGGCATTTGTAGCACTGTAGTAGGGGGGATTGGTCTATAACTGGGATAATTTGATATCCGATTTTGATTCTGGAGTCGACGAGGTTGTGCCACACTGCTGGGCTGGCTTGAACTATTATATTCGACACTGTATTATTTTTGCCTTTAGACCTTCGGAGCACCTTGAAGTGGACTTCCTCAGGCTTTAGGCTTGCGAATCTTGAGTTATTCTGCTTCAGGACAGCCTCTTCGATTGTGTTGTCGCCCATGTCCGCGGTTACGCCTATTAATCTGAGCAGCGGGTTTCGCACTGCCGGTATTCCGACTGTGAGTCGCCCGCTGTTCTTTTGCAGCTCCCGCTGTAGAGTGTCGCGCCCGCTTTCGTTGTCACAGGAGACGATCACTTTTCCGCTCTTGGTTTTCCTGATTTGATTGACGCCAACGCCGAGGCTGATGACGTCAACACTGGTCTTCACTGTATTTATGACGTCTTCGTTTGGGTCGCTCGACTCTACAATAACGGGGAAATTTGGCTGCTGTGCAATTTTCTTGGAAGTGAGGGCCGATGCGTATGTCATCGGTGTATTTTGTGTGGCTGTTGGTGGCGGTTTTTTATTGATTCCATTAACTATCTCCTTAATTTCTTCGGTGTCCCTCTTGATTTTGTTGAGTTCGCTCCTGATGGCCGCGATCACTTCCACCTTAATGTCCATCTCCGTGTTCCTCTGTGGAGAGGGTGGTACGACAGAGGGGGACGGCATAGGTGGCATAGGTGGTGTAGGTGGTGCACTCACTAAGTCCGGGATAGAGCCTACGATGTCTTTTATCTCCAGCGCCGCGGCTACTATAAGGCTTTTGTTTCCGCTTGTCACGCTTTTGCCTTCTTGGACTGCGTGTGTGATGCAGTCCGCGAGGTGGTTGAGTAGCGCGACGCAGGCGTTGACATCGTAGACGTCAAAGGACGGGCCACGGAGAACGACGGGAGCAGTTTGCTTCTTTTTCTTGGGAGCCGCCTTGGCTTTTGCCTTGGTTGCAGGGGGATTGGGTAGTGGAGAGCTCTCGACAGTGTCGTGGAACTCATCCACGCCACTCGACCTGCGGCTCATCGCGATGTTGTGCGAGAAAAAGAGCAAAAACTGCGGAAAACGGCTGGAACTGTAACAATATTTAGTTTAGAATTTTTAATCGGAAATTAATCGGAAATTTGAAGTCGAGATAGACGAAAAAATTTGTTTTCAGGGATTATCAGAGAATCCTGAGGGAATACAAGGATGCGGTTTTCGGTAGGTTAATACAGAAGCTAAGGGCTATCCAACAACGTACGACACTATAGGTTAGGTTGACTTTTTATTTTTCACTAAAGTGGTTAGGTTAGGTTAGGTTAGGTTAGGTTAGGTTAGGTTAGGTTAGGTTAGGTTAGGTTAGGTTAGGTTAGGTTAGGTTAGGTTAGGTTAGGTTAGGTTAGGTTAGGTTAGGTTAGGTTAGGTTAGGTTAGGTTAGGTTAGGTTAGGTTAGGTTAGGTTAGGTTAGGTTAGGTTAGGTTAGGTTAGGTTAGGTTAGGTTAGGTTAGGTTAGGTTAGGTTAGGTTAGGTTAGGTTAGGTTAGGTTAGGTTAGGTTAGGTTAGGTTAGGTTAGGTTAGGTTAGGTTAGGTTAGGTTAGGTTAGGTTAGGTTAGGTTAGGTTAGGTTAGGTTAGGTTAGGTTAGGTTAGGTTAGGTTAGGTTAGGTTAGGTTAGGTTAGGTTAGGTTAGGTTAGGTTAGGTTAGGTTAGGTTAGGTTAGGTTAGGTTAGGTTAGGTTAGGTTAGGTTAGGTTAGGTTAGGTTAGGTTAGGTTAGGTTAGGTTAGGTTAGGTTAGGTTAGGTTAGGTTAGGTTAGGTTAGGTTAGGTTAGGTTAGGTTAGGTTAGGTTAGGTTAGGTTAGGTTAGGTTAGGTTAGGTTAGGTTAGGTTAGGTTAGGTTAGGTTAGGTTAGGTTAGGTTAGGTTAGGTTAGGTTAGGTTAGGTTAGGTTAGGTTAGGTTAGGTTAGGTTAGGTTAGGTTAGGTTAGGTTAGGTTAGGTTAGGTTAGGTTAGGTTAGGTTAGGTTAGGTTAGGTTAGGTTAGGTTAGGTTAGGTTAGGTTAGGTTAGGTTAGGTTAGGTTAGGTTAGGTTAGGTTAGGTTAGGTTAGGTTAGGTTAGGTTAGGTTAGGTTAGGTTAGGTTAGGTTAGGTTAGGTTAGGTTAGGTTAGGTTAGGTTAGGTTAGGTTAGGTTAGGTTAGGTTAGGTTAGGTTAGGTTAGGTTAGGTTAGGTTAGGTTAGGTTAGGTTAGGTTAGGTTAGGTTAGGTTAGGTTAGGTTAGGTTAGGTTAGGTTAGGTTAGGTTAGGTTAGGTTAGGTTAGGTTAGGTTAGGTTAGGTTAGGTTAGGTTAGGTTAGGTTAGGTTAGGTTAGGTTAGGTTAGGTTAGGTTAGGTTAGGTTAGGTTAGGTTAGGTTAGGTTAGGTTAGGTTAGGTTAGGTTAGGTTAGGTTAGGTTAGGTTAGGTTAGGTTAGGTTAGGTTAGGTTAGGTTAGGTTAGGTTAGGTTAGGTTAGGTTAGGTTAGGTTAGGTTAGGTTAGGTTAGGTTAGGTTAGGTTAGGTTAGGTTAGGTTAGGTTAGGTTAGGTTAGGTTAGGTTAGGTTAGGTTAGGTTAGGTTAGGTTAGGTTAGGTTAGGTTAGGTTAGGTTAGGTTAGGTTAGGTTAGGTTAGGTTAGGTTAGGTTAGGTTAGGTTAGGTTAGGTTAGGTTAGGTTAGGTTAGGTTAGGTTAGGTTAGGTTAGGTTAGGTTAGGTTAGGTTAGGTTAGGTTAGGTTAGGTTAGGTTAGGTTAGGTTAGGTTAGGTTAGGTTAGGTTAGGTTAGGTTAGGTTAGGTTAGGTTAGGTTAGGTTAGGTTAGGTTAGGTTAGGTTAGGTTAGGTTAGGTTAGGTTAGGTTAGGTTAGGTTAGGTTAGGTTAGGTTAGGTTAGGTTAGGTTAGGTTAGGTTAGGTTAGGTTAGGTTAGGTTAGGTTAGGTTAGGTTAGGTTAGGTTAGGTTAGGTTAGGTTAGGTTAGGTTAGGTTAGGTTAGGTTAGGTTAGGTTAGGTTAGGTTAGGTTAGGTTAGGTTAGGTTAGGTTAGGTTAGGTTAGGTTAGGTTAGGTTAGGTTAGGTTAGGTTAGGTTAGGTTAGGTTAGGTTAGGTTAGGTTAGGTTAGGTTAGGTTAGGTTAGGTTAGGTTAGGTTAGGTTAGGTTAGGTTAGGTTAGGTTAGGTTAGGTTAGGTTAGGTTAGGTTAGGTTAGGTTAGGTTAGGTTAGGTTAGGTTAGGTTAGGTTAGGTTAGGTTAGGTTAGGTTAGGTTAGGTTAGGTTAGGTTAGGTTAGGTTAGGTTAGGTTAGGTTAGGTTAGGTTAGGTTAGGTTAGGTTAGGTTAGGTTAGGTTAGGTTAGGTTAGGTTAGGTTAGGTTAGGTTAGGTTAGGTTAGGTTAGGTTAGGTTAGGTTAGGTTAGGTTAGGTTAGGTTAGGTTAGGTTAGGTTAGGTTAGGTTAGGTTAGGTTAGGTTAGGTTAGGTTAGGTTAGGTTAGGTTAGGTTAGGTTAGGTTAGGTTAGGTTAGGTTAGGTTAGGTTAGGTTAGGTTAGGTTAGGTTAGGTTAGGTTAGGTTAGGTTAGGTTAGGTTAGGTTAGGTTAGGTTAGGTTAGGTTAGGTTAGGTTAGGTTAGGTTAGGTTAGGTTAGGTTAGGTTAGGTTAGGTTAGGTTAGGTTAGGTTAGGTTAGGTTAGGTTAGGTTAGGTTAGGTTAGGTTAGGTTAGGTTAGGTTAGGTTAGGTTAGGTTAGGTTAGGTTAGGTTAGGTTAGGTTAGGTTAGGTTAGGTTAGGTTAGGTTAGGTTAGGTTAGGTTAGGTTAGGTTAGGTTAGGTTAGGTTAGGTTAGGTTAGGTTAGGTTAGGTTAGGTTAGGTTAGGTTAGGTTAGGTTAGGTTAGGTTAGGTTAGGTTAGGTTAGGTTAGGTTAGGTTAGGTTAGGTTAGGTTAGGTTAGGTTAGGTTAGGTTAGGTTAGGTTAGGTTAGGTTAGGTTAGGTTAGGTTAGGTTAGGTTAGGTTAGGTTAGGTTAGGTTAGGTTAGGTTAGGTTAGGTTAGGTTAGGTTAGGTTAGGTTAGGTTAGGTTAGGTTAGGTTAGGTTAGGTTAGGTTAGGTTAGGTTAGGTTAGGTTAGGTTAGGTTAGGTTAGGTTAGGTTAGGTTAGGTTAGGTTAGGTTAGGTTAGGTTAGGTTAGGTTAGGTTAGGTTAGGTTAGGTTAGGTTAGGTTAGGTTAGGTTAGGTTAGGTTAGGTTAGGTTAGGTTAGGTTAGGTTAGGTTAGGTTAGGTTAGGTTAGGTTAGGTTAGGTTAGGTTAGGTTAGGTTAGGTTAGGTTAGGTTAGGTTAGGTTAGGTTAGGTTAGGTTAGGTTAGGTTAGGTTAGGTTAGGTTAGGTTAGGTTAGGTTAGGTTAGGTTAGGTTAGGTTAGGTTAGGTTAGGTTAGGTTAGGTTAGGTTAGGTTAGGTTAGGTTAGGTTAGGTTAGGTTAGGTTAGGTTAGGTTAGGTTAGGTTAGGTTAGGTTAGGTTAGGTTAGGTTAGGTTAGGTTAGGTTAGGTTAGGTTAGGTTAGGTTAGGTTAGGTTAGGTTAGGTTAGGTTAGGTTAGGTTAGGTTAGGTTAGGTTAGGTTAGGTTAGGTTAGGTTAGGTTAGGTTAGGTTAGGTTAGGTTAGGTTAGGTTAGGTTAGGTTAGGTTAGGTTAGGTTAGGTTAGGTTAGGTTAGGTTAGGTTAGGTTAGGTTAGGTTAGGTTAGGTTAGGTTAGGTTAGGTTAGGTTAGGTTAGGTTAGGTTAGGTTAGGTTAGGTTAGGTTAGGTTAGGTTAGGTTAGGTTAGGTTAGGTTAGGTTAGGTTAGGTTAGGTTAGGTTAGGTTAGGTTAGGTTAGGTTAGGTTAGGTTAGGTTAGGTTAGGTTAGGTTAGGTTAGGTTAGGTTAGGTTAGGTTAGGTTAGGTTAGGTTAGGTTAGGTTAGGTTAGGTTAGGTTAGGTTAGGTTAGGTTAGGTTAGGTTAGGTTAGGTTAGGTTAGGTTAGGTTAGGTTAGGTTAGGTTAGGTTAGGTTAGGTTAGGTTAGGTTAGGTTAGGTTAGGTTAGGTTAGGTTAGGTTAGGTTAGGTTAGGTTAGGTTAGGTTAGGTTAGGTTAGGTTAGGTTAGGTTAGGTTAGGTTAGGTTAGGTTAGGTTAGGTTAGGTTAGGTTAGGTTAGGTTAGGTTAGGTTAGGTTAGGTTAGGTTAGGTTAGGTTAGGTTAGGTTAGGTTAGGTTAGGTTAGGTTAGGTTAGGTTAGGTTAGGTTAGGTTAGGTTAGGTTAGGTTAGGTTAGGTTAGGTTAGGTTAGGTTAGGTTAGGTTAGGTTAGGTTAGGTTAGGTTAGGTTAGGTTAGGTTAGGTTAGGTTAGGTTAGGTTAGGTTAGGTTAGGTTAGGTTAGGTTAGGTTAGGTTAGGTTAGGTTAGGTTAGGTTAGGTTAGGTTAGGTTAGGTTAGGTTAGGTTAGGTTAGGTTAGGTTAGGTTAGGTTAGGTTAGGTTAGGTTAGGTTAGGTTAGGTTAGGTTAGGTTAGGTTAGGTTAGGTTAGGTTAGGTTAGGTTAGGTTAGGTTAGGTTAGGTTAGGTTAGGTTAGGTTAGGTTAGGTTAGGTTAGGTTAGGTTAGGTTAGGTTAGGTTAGGTTAGGTTAGGTTAGGTTAGGTTAGGTTAGGTTAGGTTAGGTTAGGTTAGGTTAGGTTAGGTTAGGTTAGGTTAGGTTAGGTTAGGTTAGGTTAGGTTAGGTTAGGTTAGGTTAGGTTAGGTTAGGTTAGGTTAGGTTAGGTTAGGTTAGGTTAGGTTAGGTTAGGTTAGGTTAGGTTAGGTTAG
>OX243940.1:0-2500 GCA_945859725.1 Drepana falcataria
CTAACCTAACCTAACCTAACCTAACCTAACCTAACCTAACCTAACCTAACCTAACCTAACCTAACCTAACCTAACCTAACCTAACCTAACCTAACCTAACCTAACCTAACCTAACCTAACCTAACCTAACCTAACCTAACCTAACCTAACCTAACCTAACCTAACCTAACCTAACCTAACCTAACCTAACCTAACCTAACCTAACCTAACCTAACCTAACCTAACCTAACCTAACCTAACCTAACCTAACCTAACCTAACCTAACCTAACCTAACCTAACCTAACCTAACCTAACCTAACCTAACCTAACCTAACCTAACCTAACCTAACCTAACCTAACCTAACCTAACCTAACCTAACCTAACCTAACCTAACCTAACCTAACCTAACCTAACCTAACCTAACCTAACCTAACCTAACCTAACCTAACCTAACCTAACCTAACCTAACCTAACCTAACCTAACCTAACCTAACCTAACCTAACCTAACCTAACCTAACCTAACCTAACCTAACCTAACCTAACCTAACCTAACCTAACCTAACCTAACCTAACCTAACCTAACCTAACCTAACCTAACCTAACCTAACCTAACCTAACCTAACCTAACCTAACCTAACCTAACCTAACCTAACCTAACCTAACCTAACCTAACCTAACCTAACCTAACCTAACCTAACCTAACCTAACCTAACCTAACCTAACCTAACCTAACCTAACCTAACCTAACCTAACCTAACCTAACCTAACCTAACCTAACCTAACCTAACCTAACCTAACCTAACCTAACCTAACCTAACCTAACCTAACCTAACCTAACCTAACCTAACCTAACCTAACCTAACCTAACCTAACCTAACCTAACCTAACCTAACCTAACCTAACCTAACCTAACCTAACCTAACCTAACCTAACCTAACCTAACCTAACCTAACCTAACCTAACCTAACCTAACCTAACCTAACCTAACCTAACCTAACCTAACCTAACCTAACCTAACCTAACCTAACCTAACCTAACCTAACCTAACCTAACCTAACCTAACCTAACCTAACCTAACCTAACCTAACCTAACCTAACCTAACCTAACCTAACCTAACCTAACCTAACCTAACCTAACCTAACCTAACCTAACCTAACCTAACCTAACCTAACCTAACCTAACCTAACCTAACCTAACCTAACCTAACCTAACCTAACCTAACCTAACCTAACCTAACCTAACCTAACCTAACCTAACCTAACCTAACCTAACCTAACCTAACCCAGTACAGTGAAAATTAAAATTTGAACCTAACATATTGTGTCGTACCTCTCTGGATAGTGCTCGTTAATTGCAATAGTGTACCTAAAACCGTTTTGTTGTGTTCCCTCCCAATTTCTTGTTATCACCTGAAAACTGCAAATTTTGGTATACATTGACTTCAAATTTTTGTTCAAAAATTCATATCTTTAAATTCTTACAGCTATACTTACCAACTGCCTTGTCATCCCCTTCAGTTACCTCCCCTCCGTATTCCACCCAAAAATCACCGTCGTATCTGAAAAAACAAAAAAGTTATTACAGTTTTTCGTAAATTCAGTGTAGCGAACCGAGGTTACTTGGTAAGTGAATTCGCCCATACAAATTAGTACAGTGAAAATTAAAATTTGAACCTAACATATTGTGTCGTACCTCTCTGGATAGTGCTCGTTAATTGCAATAGTGTACCTAAAACCGTTTTGTTGTGTTCCCTCCCAATTTCTTGTTATCACCTGAAAACTGCAAATTTTGGTATACATTGACTTCAAATTTTTGTTCAAAAATTCATATCTTTAAATTCTTACAGCTATACTTACCAACTGCCTTGTCATCCCCTTCAGTTACCTCCCCTCCGTATTCCACCCAAAAATCACCGTCGTATCTGAAAAAATCAAAAAATTTCAGCATAAAGACCCACCCACCCGCCCTATTTTTCTGTTGGCCAGTTGCATTCCCCAAATTTGCTTTTTTTTTTTTTTCAGTAAATCGGTCATAACTCCTTCAGTTCTCGCTCTAAAAATAAAATTTAAACAGCTGTACGTAGGTACTTAAACTCCCCATATATCTATACATTCACAAAAAATCTAGCTCCCCCCCTCGAATTTTAACTTTGAAAATTCGAGTTATTCTTCGTAATTCTGCACAATCTTGTTCGATTTTTCGTGTTTACCCTCACATAACCGCCGTCCACAAGCATGAGTCTCACGCGCACCCCTACTAAGCCCACCGCTAGGCTTATCCCAAGCCCGGAGCTGTCTCAGGCAAAGACAGTTGCGCCTAGCGGGTCAGGAAGCAGGCGGAATCTGGGTGAATCAGCGGTTTTCCGCGAAACACTCGCCCAGCCGGAGACAACGCTCCCCAAGCCGCTACTCAACATCTCATACACAATACCAGCCACAACACCCACCCCGGCAGTCCCTCCAATGGCCTCTATTAAGACCAAAAATGCTGCACCACCGAAAGCGCCCATTAAAAAGG